>CM028130.1:117967500-117980000 GCA_016271365.2 Neoceratodus forsteri | reverse complement strand
CCTCAGCTGCAGGCCTCACAGACCTTCCATCGGGCCAGCCGACTGAGGACATGGCCGATGAGGTTGAGATTGTTCTTGACCCAATCGGCCTGCTGTCGACGACTCTTTAGAAAGGACTCCGGTCCTTGTCCTCCCCGATGAGGAGACCCAGCCTGCTGGAGTCCCCATCGAGGACCCGGTTCTGGACCTGCTCTCCTCGGTATCTCCGGATCCCATCGAGCCTTAGCGACTGAGTCGGCCCGCCTGATCTCAGTAGAGGTCTAGGACCCCCTCGTCCGGAAGGCTGAAGAGGAGCCATAAACGCTCTAAAAAGAGGCAACGCTATCAGTCTTCCTTGTCCTCTGTGAATGAGGAGAGGCTCCGGCAGAAACTCCAGCGCTATGAGGACCTCGTGGCAGCATCCGATTTTGTCTGGGCACAAGCAGACTTCAACTCCTACCCCAGCTATTACTTGGCTTTTGCCTCCTAGGCTAAAGCCGAACCCCTTGGAGCTGAAACCTTCAATTCCCCCACCCGCGGGGCTGACGCGACTGCCTGTTCAGCCTAAGCTGGTCTCTCCACTGATCGTGGTGGAACCGACGCCTAAGCAGCCTGAGGGAGGGGCTCCTTCCAAAGAAGACCGACCAGACACTGGGCTTCCCCAACGCTTGTTGGTGAGTCTCCCTGGACCACCCTGGGCGGGTTGAGAATGATTTGGGTAGCAGGCCGATATACACTGACTCCTCGGACTCTGATGTCACCGGACTTCACTCTCCATCCTGGGGATGATGAGTCATTTGTTGGCCTAGGAACGGAGGAAGGTCCTTCCTCCTTCAAAGGGATCCTTCCCCTCATCTGAGTCCACAAGGATGCCCCTGGAACCCATCCAGGAAAAGGCAGAGTACCCTCTCATGGACATCCTTAAATGAGGGGATATCCTGATGGAGGCCTTTCCTGTGGCCGAGGCCATTGTTTGTCCGGCACTCGAACTGTGGCAGCGTCCTGCTTGTTGTTCAGCACCATCTGCCTGCATGGTCCGCAAGTATGCAGTTCCCATGGGGTCCCTTGTGTGGTTCACAGAGCACCGTTTGGCTGAGAACCTGGTGACCACCTCTGTGTTCAGGCATACTGGAAGTTCTGCTGTCTCTGACCAACCTCCCGACAAAGAATCCAAGCTCTTGGACCATTTGGCAAGGAAGGTCTGTGCGGCTTTCTCCTTGGGCCTTTGTCAGGCAAGTTCGGCCGTCGTCATGGCGCACTTATCTCATGCCCTCCTCGGGTCATTAGAAGTAGTCCTCCCTGCAGACATGCAGACCATTGTCAAGTGGGTCCGAGACCAGGGCTGAACCGTTGACAAACAGCAGCTCCAGACGGCCCTGGACAGTGGGGACTCCTGTGCCCGTTAGATGGCTGCTGCAGGGCTTGGCTGAGGTTCTCCTCCTTCCTGGCAGATACTCAGCACAAATTGGCTGATGTGCCCTTCCTTGGGACGGACTTGTTCGGCCCCGGAGTGGCCGGTCACTTCCAGTGCATAGAGCAGTCCAGTGCCACCTTGGATGGTACTTCTGCTAAGAGTTCTTCTGGCAAGAACTAGCAGAAGAAGAAGCCTTTTCATCACTCTTCCCCTGCGGGTTAGCAGTCCTCCTTTCAAGGGGGACAGCAGCATCAGCAGCAGGCTCAAGCTTGGTGCCCTCGGCCCATGCCTGGACCCCAACAGACCCGTAAAGGAGGCCAAGGCTCAGGTCCTAGAGCTTCCTTCCTTCTCCAAGCCTGCTTCGTGATGGGGTGGGGGTTGCCACCCCTACTCCCATCATGCCAGCTCTGGGTCCTTCTGTGGGGGGCTGGCTCCGCCACTTTCTTTCCACCTGGTCTGTTATTACCACGGACAGGTGGGTTCTCGAAGTGGTCGGTCAGGGACTGCCTCTAGAATTCGAGCAGTACCCTCCCAGCTGAGCCTGCACCCCTCGGGAGGAACGGATATCCGCTCACACCCAGTTGGCTCTTCGAGACGATGTTGCTCAGCTCCTCCTCAGAGGCAACAGCTCCCATGGCGGATCCTCCAGAAGACCCAGGCTTTGTCTCCAGGTACTTTCTAGTGCCCAAGTGGATGGGGCTGGCACCCCATTCTAGATCTCAATGACCTGAATTAACCTCTTGGGTCTTGCACCTTTCTGATGGTCACTCTGTCCCAGATCATTCCATCCTTGGAGCCAAATATGTGGTTTTGTTCACTGGATCTGTAGGACGCATTTTTTCACGTCCCAATCCGTCCATCCCATCAACGGTTCCTCCGCTTCAGGGTTGAGGGGACCCTATACGAGTTCCGAACCATGCTGTTTGGCCTGTCATCGGTCCCACGGGTCTTCACCAAATGCATTGCAGTGGTGGCGGCCAATCTACTGTGTTGGGGACAAAATTTACCCCTACCTTGATGACTTGCTTCTGGTAGGTCACTCCCTACAGGAGATGGAGAGATCCAGGGATCTGGCCCTGCAGACCTGCTCTCAACTCAGCCTCCTAATCGAGGCCAAGTCAGAACTCATGCCTTCTCAGGTGATGGGCTTCATCAGGGCAGAGCTCGACTCTTGTCAAGCCAGAGCTTGACTCCCAGCGGACAGGGTGGAAGTTCTTTCTTCATTTGCCCAATCATTTCTGGTTGGGCAGCTGCGCCCTGCCCTGGACTTTCTGCACCTTCTGGGTTATATGGTGGCGTGCAGCTCAATGGTCCGTTGGGCTCGGTGGCACATGCGCCCCTTCCAGTAGGAGCTGGCTGCCCAGTGGACTAAGTGCCACGATCAATTCGACCAGCTGATCACTGTAACCCATAATATGTGGGATGCGCTCCAGTGGTGGACTGCCCCAGACCGGTTGCAGGAAGGGACCCCTTTGTCCTCCCTGAGCCGATGGTCGTTGTCACGACCGATGCCTCTCTCATGGGCTGGAGAACCCACATGGGGACAAAAGGGCCCACGAGCTCTGGACCTCCGAGGAGTCCCGATACCACATCAACCTGTTGTAGCTCAGAGCAGTCAGACTGACACTGTCAGCTTTCACTCCTTAGCTCCAGGGTCAAGTGGTTTAAGTCCAGACGGATAATACCACGACCATGTACATCATCAACAAACAGGGCGGCACGCACTCCTGTCTGCTTTGCAGAGAGATGCTCTGCATCTGGACCCTCGTCCACGGTTTGGAGGCGGATCTCCTAACCATCCATGTGGCAATAGTCTCGAACCATCTGGCAGATGCTGTCAGCCGTCTAGGCCAGACATCCCATGAGTGGTCTCTTCATCCAAAGGTAGCTTACAGTCTGTTCTCCCTTTGGGGCAAACCGAGGGTAGACCTGTTTTGCTTCCAGGAAAACACCAAGCTGAGGCTGTTTCATGCCTGCCCCCACCTCAGCAGGGCTCACTGCAGGGGGTTGCCTTCTTGAGGCCGTGGACCCCAGGCCTTCTCTACACCTTCCCTCCATTTTCCTTGATCCACAAGGTGTTACTCAAGGAGAGGAGGAACAAGGCGAAGGTGATTCTGGTAGCCTCAGACTGGCTGCGCCAGTTTTGGTATCCAGATCTCCTCAGCCTCAACTGCAGGCCCCGGAGCGGCTTTGTACATGCCCGGACCAGATATCACTCAATCGGAGGAAGGTATTCCATCCGGACCTTCAATCCCTGCACCTCACAGCCTGGTACCTGAGCGGCTAGAGTTCCAGTCTTTGGGTCTTTCCAAAGATATCTACACTGTGGTGGAAGCATCTAGAAAGGAATCGACCAGGAAATGTTATGCCTTCAAATGGAAGTGATTTTTCCATTTGGTGTCAGGACAAGAGCCTGGACCCTCTGTTCTCTCCCGTGGCTAACATTCTCGACTACCTTTGGTCTCTCCAAAGGGGGTCTGCAGTTATTGACCCTTACGGTGCACCTGGCAGCCATCTCTGTGTACCGGGCGCGGGCTGGTCGGCCGACGTTGACGCAGGAAATGGTGGTTGGGTGCTTTTTCAAAGGCCTGGATCTCGTATCTCCTCTGGTCCATGAACCTCCACCTCCATGGGATTTACTGCTGGTACTGGCAAAGCTCATAGGCAAGCCATTCGAACCCATGCACAAGTGTGAATTGTCATACTTGTTGTGGAAGACTGTCTTCCTGGTGGCTCACATCGGCCAGAAGGACAGGGGAGCTCCAGGTGCTTTCGCTGGGCTCCCCTTATCTGGTCTTCCACAGGGACAGAGTTGTCCTGCGCCCCCACCCGAAATTCCTTCCGAAGGTGGTTTCAGAGTTTCACCTTAACCAGGTGTTGACTCTGCCGGTATACTACCCTAATTACACCTCTGAGACTGAGTACAAGCTCCGTACCTTGGACCTGAGACGTGCTCTCTTCTGTTACAAGGAGAGGATGGCTGAAATTCGTGGAGAGGTTCGCCAGCTGTTTGTCACCTACGCTGAAGCCGCTTCTGGCAGACCTGCAGCGAAGTGGACTATTGCAAGATGGATTACATCATGCATAGGTCTGTGCTAAGAGTTGGCGGGCAAGGAGCCTCCAAGAGGGATAAGAACTCATTCTACTCACCATACTGCTGCATCAGTGGCTGCTTCCAGGGACATCCCTATGCAGGAAATCTGTCGGGCAGCTACCTGGAAGTCGGCAAACACCTTCATCACCCACTACCACATCGACCTTGAGTCACACCGGGATGCTGGTTTTTGGGCCTCAGTTCCTAATCTCTGTTCCCCAAGTAGGGGGTGTGTGCCTTGCCTCCCTCCTCCCGGAGAATTGATAGGAGTCTGCCAAAAAGTGTGGATGAACAACATATCCACAATCCAAGAACAGGTTACTCACCTGTAATAGTAGTTCTGGGAGTGGTATATGTTGTTCATCCACACGGACCCACCTGACCTCCCCGGGTGCAGGCACACAACACTTGGCTTCCAGCGGGCTAAGTTCTGACGTCATGGGGTGGAGCCAATGTATATACCACCCGGTTGGGTGGAAGAAGCCAGCTTGAAGACTTCTGGCAAGATTTAAAGTGGAAGAGGACATGCCAATAAGTGTGGATGCACAACATATACCTCTTATAGAGCTACTGTTGCAGGTGAGTAACCTGTTCTTTTGACCTATACTATTGTAATTTCACTGTATTCATGCTTATGTACCTGTCTTTGATTGTTTTACTGTCTTGGGTCGTGCCTGAAAATAGTCATTTCATGGCTAGTGCACCTACCTGGTTAATAAAAACGAAATGACTAATATATATAGTGACAGGGTTGAATAAGGCCCTGACCCAGCTGCTATGCAGAAAGTTTAAAAGCAAGGGTCTGTTCTATCCTCTCCTTTTCTGTCTCTTGTTGGTCTGGTTGCGCAGGCAAATTTTCTTGAGACCTAGGAACTGATCAATTGTGTTTTGCAGTTCCCCGCCTCTCGCTATCTCGCTACCTTCCCTTACTATTTCTGTCTTTTCTTCCCCCTTGCATATCTACAGTTATAAAAATATATGTGAATTTTCATGTTTAAATGTCACTGATACTGGGATCCCTTTGTTTAAAACTGTACATAGTTATACTGTTGAAATGATTGCAAAAAGCTATTTGGAACTCGGGTTAACCTGAGATGCAGGTTTGAAGCCTTTTGCAGAGCTGTAAACAAGAGGTCAATTCTGGGTCACTATGTTCTCTTGCTGTACCTGCATCGAAACTGACAAGAACATTCTGTGAGAAACAGGCTCCCTAAACAAGTTCCCAGACAGACTTACAAAAAGAGCAGCAGTGCTTTTGCTAGAGAGACAAGGAGTGAGACTGAGACTAAAGCTTGGAATTAAGAGACAACATCAGAAGAAAGACTTAGTTTTCCCTGTTTGTACTGCCTTTGTAAATAGTTATACAGAATAATTTACATTTTTTATTTTGCTGTTATTGAGAAAAATAAATGCTATTTGCGAATTTTGAAACTGCTCCTGGTTTTCCTTTGCTCCCTGACCTGTGCCTCGATGACTTACTGTATATTATTAATTGTGCTTGCTGAATAATACATTCCCCATCGCCACTTGTTGCTTGGTACGAGTAGTTTCACTTATGTTCTACTCATGCCAAAATAGGTCAGCTTTGTTTCGCAGTTCTTTCTCGAGCAGAGCATGCGTGAAGTCACACTTATCCAGTAACGAGTGGCTCCGGGGGACATACTAATATATAGGCATGGTATAGAGTTCACATTCACACAGCCTATCAGACTTCCTATGGCAGGTGGCACATGGATACTTGTTTCCAGCATGCAGGATCTGACGTCGAGGGGTGAGCTGGAGGATATATCATCCAGGTAGTGTGAGAAGACTTCCCAACAGATTGCCTGTCTCCAGGAAACTACTAGAATGCAGATATGAACTGCATACTACTACTTGAAATTAGTTGCGCAAGAACTTACTGTAACAGTAGATCTTCTAGAGACGCTCTTGCAGCATTCCAACACCGGCAGGACTAAACTGCCAGGTGCCAGGACCACACAGAAAACTTTCTAGCTGTCTACCACAGGGAACCGCCCACTGCAGATGTCAGCCTATCCTGTAATGATTAGTGGTCCTCCACATCCTCCTCAGTTCTCCTGCTGGCGATCCAAAGTGGGCATCGAATGGAGAACTGAGGCGGCATCAGAGAACCAAGGATATAAGGCAGAAGGAGAGCGAGAGAAACAAGGAACAGCACGTGGAAGGAGGGAGGGAAAGCAGAGCCTGCTGCAAGAGCTTCTCCCTAAGAACTACTGTTAGGGTAAGTTCTTACATAACTGTACTATTTTACATCGAGAACAGCTCTTGCAGCATCCAACACCGGTAGGACTGAGTCCCAAGCAGTTCCTGGTATGACCAGGGGAACAGGACTGGGAGGATGACAGATCAGCAGCCAAAAGCTCAGGAGAGAAGGCCCTGAAGCACTGCTAGGCTGAAATTGGCCTTGCACCAAGAAGCAATGTCCAGATTGTAATGCTTGTTGAAGGTGCTGATAGAACTTCAGGTGGCTGCTGCACAAATATTCGCAGCAGATACATTTCTGAAACAGGCCATGGAGGCGACCATAACGCTGGTAGTGGCCCTTAACCACTCCTGGAAGGTCCTTGCTGTACTTACGGTAACAGTAAACAATGCGATTGGCTAACCAGTTAGACAAACAGTGTTTAAAAACAGGAGTGCTCTCTCTCTGGGGTGAATGGAACAAACTGGTCATGTTTTGTAGAAGTCTTGTCCCGGTGCGTATAGTACCGCAAGATTCTGTGTACATCCAAAGTACATACGAAAGTTGCCAGCAGCAAAAGGCCATCCTGGTGTGTGTAGGCTGCTCGAAATTGCTGCTAACTCCCTATTTAGCAGCTGCCTCAAAGTGTGGAGCAAAGTTTCTCGATTAGAGTACTCAGGATAATGAACCGGAAGGTGGATGGATTGATTCAACATAAACGCTAACAGCTTGGGAAGTAATAGAACGCAAAGACACACTCTGTGAAAAAAAATAAATAAATAAGGCTTCTCACGTATAAGAGCTTGGAGCTTGGAAATCCTTTGAGCAGAAGTAACAGCTACTAAAAAGAGTGCTTTCCACGACAGAAAGCAGAGCTCGCAACTTGCGGTTGGTTCAAAGAGAGGCAGCTTGAGTTTCTCAAACATAAAATTAAGGTCCCATGGAGGGACCGGGTCCCGAATGGGAGGTTTCAGATGGCAGATGCCCCATAGAAATGTGCGGGATACCTCAAGCTGAGCAACAGCTCTACCCTCGATAGACGCATGGTACGCAGATATTGCGGAAAGATGCACCATGAGTGAGGAGTATCCCAAGCCTGAGTCTGAAAGGGAGGGAAGATGCTCCAATACCTGATTCACCGGGCAGGTGAAGAGGTGCAATTGGCATGAAGCAGCCCAAAGGGTGAAATGCTTCCATTTCCTGGCACAAGTCCTGGTGTAGGGTTTCCTAGCAGCCATCAGGACATCTGTGACCCTAGAGGACACCACAAAGCCGGCTATGGCTAGGTCCGCAGGACCACGTATGGAGATGCAGGGGTTTTAGATACAGATGGAACATAGAAACATAGAATTTGACGGCAGATAAGGACCGCTTGGCCCACCTAGTCTGCCCATTTTCCTACCTAACAGATAAGCTGCAGATCCTAGTTAACCAACAGCTTAATTCCTCCTACACCCCACTAGGACTGCCCTATGCCTGTCCCATGCATTTTTGAAGTCCCCCACTGTTCTTGACCCCACGACCTCTTCAGGGAGGCTGTTCCATGCATCCGCAACCCTCTCAGTGAAAAAATACTTCCTCACATTACCTCTGAGCCATCCCCCTTCTATCTTCAAATTGTGCCCCCTTGTTCTTGCACATCTCTTTTTCTGGAAGATGCTACCCTCTTGGACTTTAATTCCCTTGAGGTACTTGAAAGTTTCTATCATGCCCCCTCTCTCCCTTCTTTCCTCAAGGGTATACATACTAACATACTAAAATGCCAGCAGAATAGGCCTAATGGTCTTTCGTGTCTGCTCGTTTGGTCAGCCCCACCCTGGTGCTGACCTTGCTATCCCCCTCGCCTTCTCTGGCTTCTTCCTTCCCAGTTCCGGATATTCTTGCTGCATTGGATTTTGCTTCCTGAACCCTTCCTGTACCTGTCCCCCCTCTTGAACCCCTCCACTGTCTCTGCTCCACCAGCCCCCTAGGTAGTGCATTCCATGGCTCTCACCACCTCTCAGTGAAGTAGCACCCTCCTTTCTCCCCTGAATCTTCCCCTCCAGCTTCCACCCATGCCCTCTAGTGGCCCCTCCTCCTTCCTTCAAGCACCTCACTGTTCTCCCCTATTTACCCTCTTCATGTACTTGAGGACCTCTATCATGTCCCCCGGTCCTTCTCTCTTCCAAAGTGTACATATTTAGCTCTTGAGCCTCTCCTCATAGGTCCTGTCCCCCAAGCCCCAAATCATTTTGGTTGCCCTCCTCTGGACCCTCTCCAGGAGGTTAATGTCCCTCTTTAAGTGCGGCCTCCAAAACTGCACGCAGTACTCCAGGTGCAGCTTTAGTCTTTCTTCATATGTCTTCTGTTGCAGACCCTGCACCATTTTGGTTGCCCTCCTCTGGACAGCCTCCACTCTGTCTATGTCTTTGCGGAGATGGGATCTCCAGAACTTCACACAGTACTCCAGATGGGGTCTCACCAACTGTCTGTACAGAGGGATAACAACTTCCTGTTTTCTACTATTGATGCCTCTTCCTATACATCCCAGTATCCCCCTAGCCTTCCTTACTGCCTTCTCACATTGCTTGCCCACCTTTAGGTCATCTGATATAATTACCCCCAGGTCCCTTTCTATTTTTACTGCTGTCAGTATCTCACCCCCCATTGTGTACGCTTCCCCAGGGTTTTTGTTCCCCATGTGCATTACCTTGCACTTCTTTGCATTGAATCTGAGCTGCCATACATTTGACCATTCCTCCAACCTTGCCAAGTCCCTTCTCATCCTTTCCACTCCATCTTGTGTATCAACCCTGTTGCAGATCTTTGTCATCAAAGAGGACATACTTTTCCTTCCAGTTCCTCTGCAATGCTCCTTATAATGACATTAAAAGGACCGGTCCCAGTATTGAACCCTGTGGTACCCCGCTAGTAATCCTCCTCTGTCACTGTGTACTCCATTTACTACTACCCTTTGAGTCCTGTTGTCTAGCCAATTTTTTATCTAGGCTACCACCTTGGGACCCACCCAAGGCTGGCTGTCTTGTGTATTAATCTTTTGTGTGGGACTGTATCAAATGCCTTGCTAAAATCTAGGTAGGCCATGTCCACAGCCCCTCCTGGTCTACTACTTTGGTAACCCAGTCAAAGAAATCTATTAGATCTTGGCTGACACCTTCCCATCGTGAATCCATGCTGCCTTGGGTCCTGTGCTCCACTGGCCTCTAGGGTACTCAACAGTTCTTTCCTTCAGAAGTGATTCCATCATTTTCCCTACCACTGAGGTCAAACTAACTGGTCTGTAGTTTCCTGCCTCTGTCTTGCTCCCACTTTTATGAAGAGGAATCACATCTGCCTCCTCCAGTCCTCGGGTACCACCCCATCCTCCCATGATTTGTTAAACAGAGTAGTCAGCGGTGTCACTGGTTCTACCCTTAGTTCTTTTAGAATTCTTGAGTGAACCCCATCAGGCCCCACTGCTTTGTCCACCTTCAATTTTATTAGTTCTTTCAGAACCCTTTCTTCTGTAAATGGACTGTTATCGAGCCAAGATATCCTGGTCCTGGGAGAGCAAGCCGGTGCACAGGGGCAAAGGCACTGGAGGTTCCACCGGCAGCTGTTGCAGGAAGGGGAAACCAAATCTGACATGTCCAGAAGGAAACTGAGAATAATCTCTGCCTCTTTCAATTAGAGCTTGAGCAGAAACCTCTGTAGAGGGGGAAGGGAGGAAAAGCGTACAGAAACCTCCCCTTTCAGGAGAGAGACTGTGCATCTCACCAGAAAATTCCAGGCCTGGGATCAAGTGAGAAGAAAAGCAGCAGTTTTGCCTTGAGTGGGAATGCAAAAAGGTCCAGCTCTGGACGACCTCACCTGTCTGAGATCTTCAACCACCATGGTCAGAAGCTCCCACTCATGAGCCCAGGAGCGACAGACTGTCGGCTAGGACATTTTGGATGCCTAGAACATGAATGGCCGAGAACTCGGACTGTGCTTGATAGCCCAATACCAGACTCGCATCGCATCCCAACACAGGAGGTAAGAGTGGGTCCCCCTGTTTGTTGATGTAATACACCACACACACACGTTGATGTCTGCATTGGCAACGGACCGGGGGGAGATGAGTCTGAAAGGCCTGCAGAGTGTAAAGAACCGCTCGCATCTCTAGGACATTGATATGGAGACACTGTTCCAGTTCTGTCCAGGTGCCCTGGGTCTAGTGATCGGCCAGATAAGCATCCCAGGCCGGACATGACTATCATGAGAATCTGAAGGGGCTTTGGAACTGAAGGGAAAAACCCCCACCTCCCAAAAGGAGGTTGGCTGGCTGCAGCTACTACGACAGGACTCGCTGGACCGGCTTTCAATGACCATGATCAGCTGGTTGAGGTCGTTAGAGTGTTGGTCCCAGTGGACCCTTTAGATCCAATGAGTAAGCTGTATGTGCAGGCGGACGAGGAGGACCATGGCAATGGCTGCTGCCATGTGGCCCAGTAGACACAGGAACACCCTGACTGGGACCTGGCGACTGAAGGAAACCAGATGGCCTGCTCCATCAGTTGTTCTGTCCTGTCCGTGGGCTGAATGGCCATGCCCTGGTTGGTGTCCAGAACTGCCCCTATGTACTGAAGGTGCTGGGAAGGAGAGAGGTAGGACTTTGGCAGATGATGGTGGTCTCAAGGCCTGAAAGGGACAGAAGGTGTATTCCGGGGCCTGAACCAGTGGTCCCTGGAGGGGGTTTCTTCCAGACCATTGTCCAGGTAGGGGAATATGCAGAAGCCTTGCCTCCTCAGTGCATCTGCCACCACTATCAGACTCTTAGTAAAGACCCTGGGGGCCAACGAAGAGCCACAGTGGAGGGCCTGGAATTACAAATAGACCCCCTGAAAGTGTAATTGGAGGAAGCAATGATGGGCAGGAAAGATCTAGGTAGGCCAGTAGGCATCCTGCCTGTCCAGAGAGCAGAGCCACTCCCCCTGGTGGAAAAGGGGTAACATTCCTTGAAGCGTGACCATCCTGAAGCCCTTGTACAGTATGTACAGGTTCAGATGACTTGGGTCCTGGATGGGTCATAGATCGCCGGTCTGTTTGGGGACAAGGAAGAAGTGTGAGTAAATCCCCCTTCCCCACTGGACCGGAGGGATGGGCTCGGACTCTTACTCTTTTTTTTTTTTGTTTTGTTTTTTTGTTTTTGTTTTTGTTTTTTGTAGAATAACTTGAATTTCCTCCCAGACCAGGGGCAGGTGGGCTTGGTGGTATGAGGAGTTTAGTTGAGGATTTTCTGGAGGCCACTCTAGGAGTTCTAGAGTGTGACTGTGCTCTATGAGCAATGCAGTTGGCTAATAATTTAGACAAACACTGTTTGGAAGCACCCAGTTGTATGTGGTTATATCCTGCCACCCATCTAGGTGGAGGGAGACTTGATCCACAACAGCCTACAGGAGGGAGGGTTGGCTAAGGAGTTAGGAGGTTGGGGCGGGTGCCAGGAGGGTGGCCACAGGTGCCCAAGGGGCTCTTGCTACCGCAGGGCCTACCCCGCCTTGTGCATGACCTGACCTTTGGCAAACTGGCGGGATTGTTTACAGGAGGAGCGGCGAAAGGTAGGGCGATGACCCACTCCTAGCGGAGTATGACAGATCAAATTAACCATCCCAAGGGCACGATCAGACTTTTTGAGGGTGGAGATTGTCCTGAACATACCAACTAAAGAGGTCGGAGCCCTGAAAGGGGGCATCCAAGATGCTGGACTGCACATCTGAGGCAAAGCCAGATACCCAAAGTCATGAATGATGTCAGAGACTGACACTGGCAGCTGCTTCCCAGCCTGAGGTGTC